>JAHDVE020007773.1:0-41720 GCA_022606495.2 Halesus radiatus
GGGCCAAGTCTTATATATTGAGGAATACTATCCATCGGGTTAAACGGATGCAGGATTTGTTCGACATTGACATTTGTTATTGACATAGTTTTGGAACTGGTCCTTCGAGTTAAAATTATTGGAAGGGTTTATCACGGCAGCACCCGTGAATAACAGCTACACAATGGAATCGTAGCTTCGCGACACAGTATACGCTCTACTGTGATATTTTGAGTTGAACATCATAGATGCCTATACCAGTACTTTAATAGTAGATTTAAATACTTCCGAGAAATGTCAGTTTTTATAAATTAGATTCTATTAGATATAAATGGAGCATAACGGCATTACAGAGAGGCAGATTACTAAGATAATTACTTACAGAACAATGGCCGCTGTTCAAATTATCTCGTTCTAATTGTGAAGAATAGTCAATAAAAAGGCAAATGATTATATTGATGACATCTTTCTTCAGTTCGAGGTCATCACACCTACGATAGAGGTAAATTTTGTGATCGCAATGTGGCCTCCTCCATCCGGGAAAAAACTTGAATCGAAAGGTACAAAACTAGAAGTAAGTAGTATAATAATTAACTTACCGACGAGAAGAACTGAAAGCAATGTTACTGCATCCGGTTCTTCTTCTTCGAACCCGCCGGATGTTGAATTGGCTATCCATAGTTCCTGGAAAAAGAGATAAAATTATTAGTTGTATATTTATTTTCAATAGAAAGTTTGGGAAACAGGAAGAATAAAATTACATTTTCCAGGTTTACATCAATAAACTTTCTATGCGCTTCGTGGGTGCATGAGAATGTCATGATTACACGCTTAGTTTTTTTTCTCTAAATAATGACCAAATCGTTGAATTACTTTTGTCAAAAGCGAACTCTTTTATGAATTTTGTTTGAAAATAAACAATCTTTAAAGCAACTTATTACTTACAAATTTATTTAAGCAACCCGGTTTAAGTATACAATTACTTTTTTCATGGAAACCCGGTTATTCATGTATTGACTTTTAATTTAAATACAAGTACATGTTACGTTACACGCCTAACTAGATGAAATCGGAAGCTGGTATAGTTACTATATATGGTATTTTTTTCAATATTTAGCAAACCAGTAAATACATATTTAAGTTTCATATCTAGTTAGATAGAATACGCATATGCTGAAGGATGCTATAAACATTGTCCGATATACATAATAATAAATTAATAATTTTTTTTTTTAAATGTACGTTGTATTCACCACTTTATTAATATACACAAATTCATTTTATTAATACACACATGCTTCTAAAGCGATGTTTTCTTCATCAAGAATATATAGAATACTAATATATATATTCTTGATGAAGGGAGCATCGCTTTGAAACATGTAGATGTGTATAATAATAAACTGGTGAATAAAATAGAATTTTCTTATTTTTTTTATTAATAATGACGCCACAAAGTGAATACCAATCATTAGAAGAAATTATAATAATAATTTGTTCCGAAAAATATTTTCAAACTTTTACGTTCGTTTGTTCTAACGACATATTATGGCTGTTATATTTTAAAAAATTGGAAATCAAAGGTACTACTAACTTTTAAAATATATTAAGCGCCCTTTAGGTGATTTTTCACAAAAAACGGCGCTATGCAAATCATAGAATTATTATAATTGTTAATAAGACTATTTTCACTTTAACATTATCATTTTCAACGCCGATAATATTTCGGACAATAATCAAAACGATCAGTCATCATTGCTTCCAAGGATACAACAACATAAAAATCTAAATCACTGTTTTATTAGTACGGGTGCCATGAAGCCGTAAGCGTCATCTAAAGACGCATGGTTTTATTAAAATTAATATTAACAAACAATTACAAAGTGGCTCTTGGTCTGTTTTATAATTCTGTTAAGCCTTCAAAATCATCTTAGCTCGGAAGTTAATTCAAAGCCTTAGTGCTCCGAAAATAGCATTTTGCCTGCATTACCCTTCCTTGTAATATTAATACGAAATGGGAAACGTTATCTCTCATCAACTCCTTAAAGGACCTGAGTGACGTTTCTGATGCTAAGCTAACGTTCGCAGACCAGGTATTCCATCTCTCTCCAGCTTACTGTAAACTTAGTGCTAGCTTAGCTTAAACCGGGGTTTCTTGTGAGAACTTTTGGAAGCTGTTTAATAAACCAACGGAGACTACATTCAACGGAGCCATTAAAAGTGAGCTAACACCAACACAAATACTAAAACATGATGGAGAAAAACTACAATAAAATCGATGGAACAAATTTGCAACTCATGAAACGTACCTAATGTAAACTTCTAGGAGCTACTAAAAACTACTAGAAACTACTAGAAACTACTAGAAACTACTAGAAACTACTAGAAACTACTAGAAACTACTAGAAACTACTAGAAACTACTAGAAACTACTAGAAACTACTAGAAACTACTAAAAACTAGAGAAAATAAACTCGTAGAGAGACTAGGTTAAACTCTTTAGATGCAAACTTGGTATTCACAATGCTTAAATACATATTGATTTCCTAAATCCTCATGGAAGATAATTCTAGCTCGCGAAAAGCAGCTGGAGTAGACTGATCTGAATTAAATAAAGTGTCATGGCAGAACAAATGTTCTGGCACAGCAAAGCATGACAATAGAGTTTTTAAGACGCTTGCGTATTGGGCATAGTGAGATATTGGGTGAATTATCCGATGGAAAGTGATAATTTTATGGATTATGTTACTGCCAAAAAATTCACCAAATCTATTGTTTGACTCTCCGGAACTTTCATGATTATGGTTTTTTTGTTTTGTTATTGTATAATATTAATTATATACAGTGGAAACTTATACCCGCTACGCCACTGCAAGTAGCTTGTCAGCAGGAGTTTATTTCAACAATATTATCTATTACAACAATAAATAACAATCATCATATAAATGTAGGGCAAACTTAGGATAGAGGGGCGCATGCATGTTGTGATCAATGTACATAAGTTGGAAAAAAAAATAAAATGAAGAAAATAATGGAAAAAGCATTACCGTTTTGTTATTGAGATACTAGAGTCCAATTTTATAACACCGATTTAAATAATATTATAAAAATATAAATAAAAAAAATATACATCGAAATTATAAAAGTACCAATATTGTAAAAATATCAATATTATAAAAATATCAATATAATAAAAATATCAATATTATAAAAATATCAATTTTATAAAAGTACCGATATTATAAAAATATCAAAATTATAAAAATATCACTATTATAAAAATACTAGCATTGTAAAAAATATCAATATAATAAAAATATCAACATTATAAAAACATTAATATTACAAAAATATAAATATTATATAAATATCAAAAATATCAAAGTATCGTCAAGTATTAAATAAATTGAGAAATAAGAAAATATATAAATAAAACATCAGTACAGGTTGGTTACAATGATGATAAAATTAATATAATACTAATACCGTAACAGTAAATACAACGGATATTGAGGAGCTATACAACCAAGGAGATCGTCATATTTGTTACGATCAATACACAAGGTTACTTTCCAAAAGTCAACACTTTAACATCAGTGAGAATTTCATGATAGAGCAATTGTTTTTAAATTCGTGCGGCAATTTGTTAAATACAGGATGGCGCAAAATGAACGTTATGGTTTGAAGTCTTTCTAACTTTTTTTTGGTTTAAGCGATAATTACAATCTTTTTTAAGTATGTAATATTAACGGGGAATATTTTTGGTTTAGATATGAAAAATGACATGTTGCAAATAGTGACCATTTTCTGCTTCGCATATTGGTGCTCTTTCCAGAATGTTTTCCATAACCCTTGGCTAATTTTCGGGTGTTATGGCTTCGATTTCATTGCGAATATTGTTTTTTTAATTAGGGGATGGTTCTTGGTTTATTTACATATACTTTCAAATATCCCTAAAGGAAACTAAATCCGGAAAACACGGATGCCAATTGAAATCGATTCTACGAGAAATAATGGGGTCGCCAAATAACTCCCTTAACAGAGCCATTGAGTCCCTTGAGAACCACAGGGTTAGATCGTTTTCCACAACTGGCCTTAAAAAAATTTACAACATTGTTCGATATTGAGCACCGTAAATGGAAACTGCTACACCGTCTTCATTCTCAAAGAAATATGGGCCAATGATTCTTTCAGACGATACACTTAAGTGGATTTAATTGTCGCTGATCAACTGCTCTTTGTTTCTCCGCAGCCCATATTTTGCAGTGTTGCTTGTTTACAAACTCATTTTATTGGAAATGGGCTTCATCGCTGATTCTCAATTTCTAAATATAAGATTTTCTTGTGCCTTTTGCCGGAAATGAATGGCATAATCGAGCTATTCCTGGTAGTCTATCGGCTTTAATTCTTGCACGAGCTAAACTTTGTATGGAAACACCTGTAATGTACTCAAAATTCTCTGCAGCAACCTTTGTGATAGCCCATGCTGTGTCGAACGCCTTTTTGTTGATGTTTCTGGACTGTCCTGTAAGCTCTCACGTACACATTCAATATTTTAATCCGTGTGCAACGTACGTCATCTTCCGGCACTATGAAGCTTCATTAAGTCCCCTTTTGCCGAAAATTTGCAACTAGACGATTTACTGTTGACACTGAGGGTCCAATCCGTACATTTAAATAGCGACGATTTGCACGTCGAGTTAAAACAAAAGACCATTAATTTTCAAAAAAAAATTCTACGGTTTTGGCTGGTTGTTCAATTTTCTATTGCTCTGTAACAAATTCTTCTGTACTAAATACTGAAACAAAAAACATATATATTAAAAAATAAAAAGAAGTTGGAAAGAATTCAAACCATAACATTTATTTTGCGCCACCCTGTATAAATGGTACAATGTATTCAAGAGTTCGTTGACCATATTTATTTTGAAATATTGGCACCATCATTCCTATATTTTGTGTGAAACGTGTATTGTGTACATGATCCACCACTGCCTTATACGAACTTTCATATATATGTTGCAGTAGAATTTTTTTGCAACGAAAGACCACGAACAGGTAATACATTAATTGATTTGTACATTATATCAATGTTTCGCCTTTGCTTGTTTTAATCAGCTGTAAATATTTTATGTTGGTCTTACACGAGTGTCCCCAAGAAGTTATACCATACCTTATAGTCGATTCTGCTAGAGACAAATAAATTAGTTTCATAGTTTTTATAGGCACATATAATTTTACCTTATGGAGTCTTCCTACAATGGCTCGAAGTCGCTTACAGAGGTTGGAAAGTTGTACGTCCCATTTCATGTTACAATCCACCGTAACACCTAGATACACATACTGGTTGACTAATTCGATCCTTGTACACGCGCAGGGCTGTTTGGTATTATTGTGAATGCAAGTAAATGAATGGTCTATGATTGATTACAGGTGCCTCGCTGTACCTTGCATGCGGGGATCTTATATGCATCAATTTCGTTTTTTAGCATTGATTATTAGATCAGAGTCATGTGACCATTTTAATAAAGAAATCAAGTCCAGCTGTAACAATTTCAATGCGGTATACAAATTTTCATGGGATATTATAAGTGCTGTATCATCAGCGTATACATAATGTTTAACAAACGAGAATATTTTGTTCACAAGTGATACAAAGATAATATACAGCGTTGGACCTAAAATTGACCCCTGCGGAATTCCTGTTTTAACAATTCTTCTTTTACTAAATTTCTCTGATATTTTTACCTGGATTTGGCGGTTGGTTTGGAAGTTTTTGAATAGTTTGAGAAAGTTTCCTCTTACACCTATTGCCTCCAAAATATTTAACAAGTTCACCGGGTCTATAGGATCAAATGACTTTGAATTGTCTTTGAACAGTACCAAAACATGTATTATTATTCAATTCATTATTTATATAGTTATAGAAATCCCGAAGTAATATTTCAGTCCTTTTTTTTGAAAACCAAATTGATTGAGATCTATTACAGAAAAGCACTCCAAGTATTTAGTTAGTTTTAAAGATATGGATTTTTCGAGAATCTTTTCCTAAAGCGAGTAATATACTAATCGGTCTTTAGTTTCCTATATCAGTATGTTTCCCATTTTTGTAAATAGGTCTGATAATACTACATTTGAGTTCATCTGGTATTACTGCTTGTGTTAAAATTGAGTTGATCAGATGGGTTAATATAGGACCCAAAATATCTATGTGTCTTTTTATGTCAAACATTCTGATATTGTCTATACCAGGGGACTTTGAATTTTTGATAAGTTTGACTATACTCAATATGTTTGCGATTGATGCTCGTGGTATTTACAAACTTTACGGTGACTCTATTGGGACAATATCTGACAGCTTAAAATCACATTTATGAACCATTGAGGCTATGTTATATGAAAAATAATTAATAAATTGGTTTGTAACATTTTCCGCAAATTGATTTTTTAACATAAAATTAATTATATCGTCACAGTTACTCTTTTTCCTACGTCCTAGAGGTTTATTTATTTCATCCCAAGTTTTTTTGATATCTGTAAAATTATTCTAAAATTTATCACTGAAAAAGGTTGTTTTACTTTTTATTATTAATTTAGTAACAAAATTACGAAAAGATTTGTACTGTTTTTCAAAAATTGCATTTGTTGGGAAGCTTTTCCACCGCTCAAATAAAGAATCTCGTTTTTTAATATGTTATAGAATATCTTCTGTCATCCATTCTTTTATTATCCAAGGTTTTGAATCGGGTTTTACATTTATAAATATTTTACTTTTTTCATATACTTCGTTAAACTTGCTTTTTATTTGACTATATAAATTATTGCAATCATTTGTCTGAGAAAAGCATTCCAGTTATAATTTCTAATTGAAAAATCTATTGGTTTTTGAGATAAAATTGAGACTTTCCGCCCTTTATTTATACGTCGTTTATTAGTTTTATAGTACGTAATGTTCACAACTGTTGCAAAGTGGTCTGGAAAGATGAAGACACAAACATATGCGTATAGTATGTCAGTTTATTTATGTTTGTATTATACCTAACAAAAATGCGATCCAGACATGTTCGTGTCACGTTACCATTTGCTATAGCTTCCCTTGTAACGTCGTTGATACATTTTATAAAATAGTTATTTGAAAGAGAATTTTCATAGTGAATAAACACAGGATCTATATAATTTAACAGATCAATATTTATGTCACCAAATATTAGCATATTTTCATTAGGGTTTGAACATTTTGTCAATATTGATGAAAGTTTATTGATAAATGCTTGTTTACTAAGATTTGGTGGTCTATATATTGAGTATAGAATTATTTGGTAATGTTATTATAAAGGAAATATTCTCGAACAACTTTTTTTCAAGTAAATTTTAGGTGAAAAGTAAAGTATCCCGAATATACAAGGTTATAACCCCTCCAGATTTGGATGTGCGACAGTAACTAATGCTATTGTAACTGGGAATTTCGAAAAGACAAGTGTGTTCCCTTTTTATTGAAGTTTCACATAGCATTAGGATATCTGAATGAATCTTTCAATTATAATCGATAGCTTGACAGAGCGTCACGAGTTCGAAGTATTGTTGTTGTGGTAATGACAGATTGGAGATTCAGTTTGAAATATGTTCCTCATTGTCCACATGTATTTAATCTATTTATGATTTTTGAATTGATTCTACTGAGTCAGTTCAAAGGAGACTATTTCGGGCATTATCCTATAGAACTGGAATGTCCACACTGATTACCGACCATATGAAACGCCTGTAATGTTTCAAATTACAAACAGTAATTTAAAAAAAAAAAATTTCTGATCATGTAGAATCCTCCCTCGTGGCCACAATTAAAACAAATATCTCTTTTTTTTAAGCTTCGCTTCCATAACGTGTTGATATTTATATATTAAACTGTGGTGTAAATAAAGGATTTCATATTAATTTTAAAAATAAATACCAATCGCCGTCAACTAAGAAACCCCGAAACTTTCGGTATTCCTTTCCAAAGAACAAATTTACGTTTTCCAAAACTCTTGTGCGAATGTTTCGACTATACAATATTCACTGTGGTGGCAAGTTATCGAACATATTTAGGGATAGCATTTAGAAATTTACCAAATTTCTTTAATCTCTGATTTTCATTTAAATTCACTTGGTGCAAACATTATTTTCTCCTGTTTTTTTTTTTTATATTTTAGTTACGCACTTTATTTTTCCATATTGTTGTGTACACGGTTATTGAATGGTTTGAACTTATTCTTCCGTATTTCATCACATTGGTTTAATAGGGTTCTAACTGACACTTTTGAATGCAAAACCATTTTTTTTGCTCATTTCTAAAACGAAAATATTTTTCAGAGCCATCTGTGGTGTATTTTCGTAGATACTTATATTATGAATTTCTAACGTCAAGCACTTCAAGTATTCATTTATTTTACACGGTTCTAACATCACTTAGAGCCTTTTTCAATCGCCATATTGTATGTCTCTGACGGTTTCTAGGTGTAGTCCAGTTCGTTACTTTGGTTCTTTAGGGTTCTTCATTAACTTCACCTTGTCTAGTTCTGAGATACGATATGTAAAAATTTACAAAGACGATTTCTCATAATCAATTTAACATTTTTTGATTTTAAGGTTCAATTTTGTAAAATATTTTAGTTTAAGATATTTTTAAAAAATATATTGAAATAGGATACATAATTACCATTTTAAAACATACCTAAACATGATGATAGAGCCATATGTAACCATCTAGCGCATAATAATTCATTCATTGTATAAGGTTCTAACTTCATATGGTACCTTGTTCCAAAAGTTTTTGGTTTTGTTTTAGTGATAGAAATACGAATAAATTGTAATAATATTTATTAATACCATGTTATTTTTATAACGATTTTTGTGTAATTATTTTTTAAAGTTAACACTCTGTTGTGTACATAATAAATAACCCCCCTTAGAGATTTTACCAACCTTTTACCAGTACATATCAAGAATTTTTAGGAATACTGTTTCCTGTTAATAAATTTACTAATCGGTTTTGCTGTATCTCCTAAACATAATTATTTACAAAGACGAAATACTTGTTGATAAAATTTATGAAAAATATATAAATATTAAAGCAGTAAAAGGAAAAAAACTGAGGGACATCATAAAAAAAAATTATATTTCAGATTGAATTTAAAGTACCATTTACCGATTAGGGAAAGGGCGAGAAAAACACTTAAGCAAACTCGAATGGGAACCTTTATTTTTAATATGCCTACTCAATAATATACCTATTGGTATATTTTTAATGAAGGCCCCATCTAGCATATTCTTCATCAATGCTTCAAGCCTCAACCCTATCGACCCTCGATTCCAATACAGCCTCCAACAGCCTTAAAGCACTTCCAAAAACCATTCATGAAATTCGATCGGGGCGTTTTGCGCTGTTAGTACCTATTTATTTATTTATTTACGGAAGGGCAGGTGTGCCGATTTACCTTTAATGACTATACCTCCCCAATTCTAAATATTCACTGAGCTGTGTGATGGCCCACGCTCATTTAGAAGGGATGAACAAATTGGATGATCAAAATCAATGATGTAATACGGAATTAATAAGATTCGAGTCTGTGATGACAGCGTAAATGACTTACTTTATTATTTAATAACCTGTGTGCCTTTCAACGTTTTTTTTACAATCTATCAGAAAATTGCAAAATATAGAAATGCATTTTATTTTAACATTTATTTTAAATGTTTTAACCTTTAGTGCGCCAAAATACCCTTCGGATGAGCAAAATTTGTATCCGTTGAACGTCGTCGTATCCGATCGGAAATGGCAAAAGATCATTTCTCCGAATATAAGTTGTTATTCTGGAGAAACTTCTTATGAAAGATATATCGAATTTTTATAAGTGTGTAAACCCAAGCTTTTGTAAGATGGTGCAATTTAAAAATACATCATTTTGGAAAAAAACTAATAATATTAAGATATTAGGAAAATGAACACTACGGAAGTATTAGATCGCTAGAGCTCTAAGTTTAAAAAGATTAACCTGAAAGATACTACAATTGCTGAAAATTTTAATATTTTTTTCAGATAAGTAAGAATCAAAAAAAAATTCACTTGTTATTTACTATTACAAATTCGATACGGAGGAGGTAGGACTAATTTCCAAGCTTACTACTTTTATTCAGAAGTTTTAGATGCTTTAAAACAAACATATTTTTGTTTTATTTAGTCAATTCATATGAGAATAAATAAAAATACAAGATAAACTTAACCTGGGTATGCAACAATAAGAATTCTTTGAGATTTAAAAAAAATCATCCCTTATTTATAAGGTGAGCTGATTATAAGCGAAGTTGAATTGGAACAATATTTCAGTGATAACTACATATATACAGAGTGTTTCGATAAAAGTCTGGAATGAGGTAATGCAGTTGAATCTTGGAATATAGAAGGAACACATAATAAAGTACCTTAAAACATCTATCCCTCAATTCAATCAGTGAGTGCCGCTTCATTAAAGTGGTGAAAAACATCCCCCTTCAGATGATACAAAGGGCCGAATATGAAATTAAGTCATCTAGTATTAGTTTTTGACCGACCGATGATGTTTATCAAGAAATTCATCCTTCATCAACATGGTGGCTGACCTGGAGAAGCTGGGAGAAATCGATAGCTGTGATCAAATTGCAATCATCAGAAGTGAAAAGGTATCTCCAAGGAAACTAAAGCTATACATTAACTTCATGCTTTCAGACATTAAATAGTTCGTTTCAGATATTCTAGAAGCGTATTTCACTCTAGATTGCTTTATGCACTCGGAACCGTTTTACCTAATCATTACGGGTCTAACAGTTATGATGCATTTTTGTCAGGCGAATCAATCTCCATGATATCCAAATTATCATTACACCTCTGCTATGAACAATGATTTGAAAAATCTCACACTTGTTTATTTGAGGATTGAAATGGGAGATAAATTATTAAATTGCTGGTATTATATTATAGTCTATTCTCACTATAACAAAACTGTACTACTGTTTTCATATATTTCTCAACTTGTGTGATATCTTCTGATATTTATATAATGAATTAATTGCTATAGTTGTATTTGAGTCTGTTATCACTGTAAAAAAACTGTTCTACTGTTTTAATTTATTTTTTCAACTTCTGTGCATTGATCACAAAATACATGTATACTTTTAGAATAGTATTAGTGCCCTACTATGCGAATGATTATTTTATTTATTTATTGCTGTATTATATAATATTGTCAAAATAATCTCCTGCTGACAAGCACCTTCAGTGGCTTAGCAGGTACAAATTGCATCTATATGAAAATAATATTGCACAAGAAAAAAGATATAAACCACCCAACCACCTTCAACTTTAACTACCTATCTCAAGGGAGAATGCGTGGTCATTAAGTTACTTTCGCCAAATCTTGAAGAATTGCTGTTTAGTTTTAATGTGTCTGTCAGTTCGTGAAGCCAATCAATTTGCAATTAAAAAGGTGCATATCAATACTTAAAAGCGATGATTTAAGCAAATGAGTACTCAATTATTTACTTTCTGGTTTATCTTCTGACATAAAAAAATAAAATAAAATAAAAAACATTTGAAGTACTTTTCTTCATATAACTATTTGTTATATAATCAGTGTCAGTTTAGTCTTCAAAGGCAGAACTCGTAATCACGTACTGTTACAATATTTCAGTAAATCTTACTCACACTGAAAAAGAGGTAACTTTGACGAGCAACTAACAGCATCGTGTTAAGACGTTATATTTGATTTTAACTAATATTCGGTTGATTTGCCAAATACTAATCAAATCGTCCATAAAAATGCAATCGAAAATATTTTTTTCCACGAAAGCGATCGAAACAAATTAATTATATTACTCTACGCCACTGGTACCTTTTATCCACCATCAATTATATCACATTAATATAAGATTGTTTCCAATGATCCTAATAAGGAGAAAAAAATGTATTTTCGAAGAAACAAAATTGAGTTCCCTTGAGAGAAATTCGTAAAAACGTTTCAATTGAAAAGCTAGTAAATACAAGAAAAAAGCTTCCTTATATTATATAGGTACCGTTTTCTAAATAAATATTTATTGCGTATGTTCATTTTGTTAAATTGGTAAGAAGCTTAGGGAGGACTTATCTAGGGCAATCTATTCCCAGCACTAATTGATTTACTTGAACCGCAGGTACAGAAATCTAAAGTGGAGCGATTAGGCTTTCGTTAAACTGGATAACACAAATTAATTGGCGATATGGAGATTGATTGAAACCTCGGTCATACACAAATTATATTTAATTATATTTTCATTCATCTTAGAGGTATGAAGGCCACAGATATTTAATTATATCTTATCAAAGTCATGCGATTTAATAACATTACATATTTAACGATTTTTTAAGTTGATTTTTATTTGCATTCAATAATTAAAGTTTATTAAATTAAAATTATTCAAGTTAAAATTTAATACTAAACACAAATACATAGGGTGAGACATACAAAATACAATAAGAGGGAGACAAAATATATTAGATGTATTTTCCGTTAACTCAACATTTCTCACTAGTTCTTCATCCCTCCCTTTTTTGACAGTCTGTCTCTTTCTTTTATTTGTTGTATCGTCCCGTTCTATTACATGTTAGCATATCTCAGTCTCATTATTCCCATTGTTTAGTTTTATATTTTGTCTCCCACTTACTATATTTTGTATATCTCATCTTTATACACGCTCATTTTATGTAATATTATTTAATTTTATATTTTATCCTAACGAAGCTTGGGATGAACATAAAGGATTGGTGATGATTTAAAAATAAAATAGTTTAACAAAATGATTGTGTTATTTAACAAATATGTCAAACCACAAAGCAACATTAAAGTTTATTTTGTAGTATTCATCGAAGTAGGTCTCTTGGGACCTATTCTTATGATATTAACATTGATTGTAATATTTTATAATTAATACCAATGTAATAAACAGGGAAACATGCAAGTATCTACAATTTTACTAAAAAAACAGATATGAATTCGTTTTTCTCCTTAATTTCCGAAGCATCAAAAACTCAACAATGTTTAGCTCAGGAGTAATGAATATTTCACTATCAAGAAAAGAGAAGATGCGATATTTAAATTTTAAATTTTATTTTTATTTATTAATTATTTTTTTGATGCATACATTCACAAAAACAAAGAACAAAGGTCATAATTTTCTTCCTTTAATATCTAATTATATATACATCTGAATACATGTACATAAACCTACGTGAGATGTTTTTAAAGCAAAAAATTCCACATAGGCAAGGCCAGTGCGTCGATATATCTGGTATCACATCGAAAATGAGCAACGAAATATGATATAATAAAACGTACTCTGAGGCAAAGCTGGGTAGAAAGTACGTAAATTAATAACTCATTTAACATTAACACTTCTCGGTTTTTGAGTAACTCAAACATTTTCAAGAATTTAATACTATTGAAAACTTGTGGTTAGATAACACATCAGTGGCGTGCCATGGCTTTTCTTTCTATCAGAAGTTATCGGGTGGCATTTTTAAAGCGGCAAAAGATAAGCTAGGCGACTCGTTCAGGTGAGGGCATAACTTTTTTATGGCAGGAAGTAATTTTGGTTGCACGTTACCTCAACGCGAAGGTGGCGCCTGATGACGATGATTCATTTTGTTACAACATCCAGACATGCCATTATTTATAAAATCCAAGGTTTCCGTGATGAAAATTGATAAAAACTTTTGCAAACCGGAAAGAACCATAAAAAAGGAGTAAAACTGCTTTTAAAACAACAAGACCGTTAAATTTGAAAGTTACCCACTGATTTTTATAACAAATAAAAATGTAACGCCCAAAATGTTGCTATTATGGATATATCATACCGGTTGCTTGATTGTATCCAGTTTTATTTTATGAACATATTTTATTTAGAGGTATGCTTTCCTTGAGTTCTTTCTACAGCAATGCATTATTCTCCATAGTAGCAGGTGGTGCCTTTTTCACGTAGGTAAGTTTAATATTTATTCACTGAGGAAATTTCTCTTCTTATTGTTATGTGGGAACTATTGAGGGAAATTTACGGATCGCTTATCTGACACAATAAACCAGTGAATTATCCATATTGTTGATCAATTTAAGTAATAAATGAGTTTATTATCACAATATTTAACACAGTAAGAGTTTAATCAATGATAGGAAACCCCCTAATTTAAAATAGTAGTAATACATACTTCTCGCTTACCTATGGAAGAACGCTTCCATTCAAGGGTTAAGGAAACTCGATAGTAATGATACTTGGTTTGGCCAAAATAATTTTATTGCTAACAGTTAGTAAGTTGACCTTTATATGAATGGTAAAATGCGCGTAACTTCCTCATAAATTAATATTAGAAGGAAAAAGATATGTACATACTTATTTGCTTTACTTCCAAAAATTCTACGCTTTTTGAGATAGCAGAGGGAATAACTGTCATGCGAGCCAACATGTTCGGGTGGATAGAGAATATTAATGTGTTACATGTAATCATTTCTCCTTTAATATTTTTCCCGACATTCCTAAACAAAGATTTTTAAAACTTTTTTTTTGAATTTACCGACATCGAAATACCGAAAAAGTAACGGTATTTTTTTATAAAACATATTGGTGAAAATCCTAAAATGAAAAAAAATTGTGAATACCAACAAATTAATAGGTGTTAAATATCCGGAATATATCTGAAGACGAAAAAGAAATGCAATTGAATTTATTAAAACTTTGTAAACTCGTAACAAAAACATAAATCTGAATAAATCGTTTGAGTAAGTGTTCATCGAGAAGATTGTTGATTTAATTAAAATTATTTTATGGGATATAATGCCACTTTATTACTTCATAATAAACTACTTCCTCTCAGTGTTATCTTTTGCAAGTTGCAGAATATTTATAATAACCTTCCCTCAGGCTGGCTGCAAGCCAGCAGCCTTATTTCCCCAACCCTTCCCCGTCTGGAACCTTCCCCGGTTCATGAATCAGGCGCACTTTTAATCAGGCATAAACAACCCCTTTGAGACTAACGACGTTCCTTATTCAAAGTAAATCGGGTGACGTCATCGGAAGGTCGCGGAAAGGGGATGATTAGGGACACGGAAATGATCATCCATTCGGCGCTCATAATACAGGGTACTATAGATACTGCCGGGGATATAAATATGGGGTACTCGATTGGGGATGATTCTTATCGATTAAAAGGGTCAGCAAACAATTTTTTTTTAGTACAGCATTGTGCTTATAGTAGTAATTATTAAGGGATAATATTATATTACCAATTACAACTTTACTTCTGGGAAAAAAGAACACTCGCCCACTGTTAGTGAATTTCATTTATTTGAAATGAAAATACACTTGAACTACGTCAAAAAACTAACAAAATAAAATACGACCAAGCTTCACCAATAAATATTCCTTTTAACTAGCTGCGAAAGAAACAACGCTTGGTCAATATAGCCATCCCTCGATTCCTTCTATGTTTTGCTGAAAATTTCCTCATCAATACTGAGGAGGTCTTCTTTTATGTCATCAGTTAAATCGCACGAATATTTTCTAAAAGTGATCGATACGGCACTAGAGTATCTTTAAGTAAAACATTTTTAATATATCTTTAGCAGCACAACTCAACAAAATCTTGCAATTTTTTCAGTAGTTTCAACTAGTGGTACATTATGCCCCGTGGTAAACTATTAGAAGTCGGTTTTCGAGAGCCGAGAATATCTATGTGGAATAAATATTAAACGAATCGGTTAAATGATATATCCTCGCCGCACTCCTCAAAGCTTATTCGCTTTATCATTGGTTAGCTTCAACAACATTTCCAAAACTGTTTTAATAACAAAACAGGCCCTTAATTTGTTTTTTTTTGTCGTTGTATTGCAACAGTTTCAGAATATATGAAAGTTATAGAAATATTGTAAATTTAGTCCAATGACCCCACTGACTTTCTTCTACCTACCTCTTCGAACAGTGTACACGTACACGTACGTACAGTGGTTATATATTTTATGTTCTGATATAAACACATAACATAATATATATAAACAAAAAAATTTGAAATTAAATTTACAAACTTCAGTGAAAATTGCAAAATAAATATTTAAAGCACATTTCGTCACTTCTTTCTTAACCTTAGAATGGACATGTTCTTCCTTGGGCTAATAGAGGCGAGAAGTATATTTTGCTCCCATTTCTAATAAGGCGATTTCCTACTATATTTGATTAAACTTCATCATAATAAATACAATTATTGTATAAATTGATAAAATATATGCATAATTCATTCATTTATTGTGTATGAGAAGCGATCAGTAAATTTCACTCAATATTTCTCACCATACAGAGTGATGTAAAATTTCCTCAGTGAATAAAATACTAAACTTATTCACATTATTGCTACTATAAAAACAAAGGTTTTGCTGAGGTAAGAATTCAAGGAAAGCATATTTTGAAGAAAGCTAGCGAGATTCAGAGAAAAAATAATTTGATATTGAATGGAATTTTTTTTACACGCTTCCATTCTTTTTTATGTTACACCTCACAAAAGTGCACCTGTCTGTACGGTGTAAAGACGAGGAAAATGTATCACCACCCGACTGAGCAGCGTTGTGAGGTAGCTAAACTTAATAAAGATATTATTAAGTTTTAGGAGTATTTATTAAGTTCTGCAATAATTTATTAATTCTGCAAGTATTAGTTCACACGTTCAATGAGAAAGCCATGTGGAAATACACCACGGCTCAAACTGAGGTCGCAGCCTGACTGGCAAACTTCATTTTCTTACAACCAACAGTGTAAAAATGTTAATTGAAATTAGTCGTACGTTTCACGGCCTCCATGGTCGAGGGGTAAGGCTCTCGACTACGAATCCGAAGGTCGCGGGTTCAAATCCGGGCTTACGCAAGTACATTTTATTTAATTAATTTGTCTTGTCTCACAATTAATTAATTTAAAAATAATTTATAGTGTATTTTCGCACGTTCCAGAGTGGAAGATACTCTTAGTATTGAAAAACCACCATTCAGAATTGAAACGTTGCTTGAAATGGTTTTAAGTCGTGTTGGTGACCAGATCTGAATAGCCCGGTATTTCCCCACCTCCCTCTTCCCCTTCTCTTTCCCCTCCCCAATACCTTCAGCCACACAACATTCCTCAATTGGGAATGCCATAGTCTCACTGGCTCCAGACGGTTGGGAGCAGTTGGGACTCTTGTGCGGTATTCATATAAACGAAAAAAAATATCATTTAAATTTTAAACAATATTTTTTTAATATTGCGAAAGCTATCACTTTGTGGGTATCCATTATACCTATTTTTGTTAATCTTTTAAACATCCTGAAACCAGCGAATGGACTAACCACAAATAAATTTTTGCCAAGTACGTCATTTTATGCGTTTCTCGTTTTTCACATAAGGTGTCACTAAATTAGAAATTTTAGACCCTGGCTGGATGCTTTCTTCCAAAGAGTTCGCATTTAACAACTAACTTTATGAACCCAAAAAAAAAATCATGAAAATCAGCTCTTCAATCCGCTATCTAATTTGTTTTCTAAAACAAACAAAAAGATTTGAGAGGCAAATATAAAATAGGTACTATATTCACCTTCTATCGAGTTTATAAATCTTTACTGATTATTTTAACGTGTCTCATCCTAACAAAGCACTTTTTCATGGGCAATAAAGCACAAATTAACAGTTATTTGATTGCTGGTCCCTAAATAAACTTTGAGAATCGTGCTCTGCTAGCTAACGTGATATTTATCGGAGTAAGAACGTCTTTGACAAAATAGCACTATAAAATTTATCTCTTTATTTTCATAACGGCTTTTTAATGAGTATAATGAAACCAATTCAAAACTTTATTCCACTTGTTTATTTTATCAAAATGGATCGGTTTTTATTTTCTAATTTTGAAACTGTCAATTGATGTTGGAATTCCAACATAAAATTATTTTATTTTATTAAAAAACCTTTGTAACTTTTTTCCACTTATTTATTTTCGACCGGACCGGTTTCACCCTACCACGGGCATCGTCATAATGGCACAATAAATACTAAATCTATGGTATATGGTGTAGCATCGATGTCGAGAGTGAGTTTCCCTGCTTTTTAATATTGTTTTTATTTATGGCTTGAAATTCGTTTTATTGCTGACGGTACTGTTTACTCTTGTGTTTTTAAAATCTACTTTCGGGTTGGTTTATTACCCTCTGGAAGACGAATCACATTTAACCGGTTTTAATTTTATTTAAGTTTTTCATACTGGACGGTTCATTTTAAGACTGGTAGGTTTTCGCAATATGATATTTATATATTTTAGGGGCAAGGGGTGGAAAAGAAATGATTTTATTTACATTTTGGTCATTGATATATATCGTGGTATTATATCGAGTAAAATTTATATGTAAATGTATTTGTATATTCCTATAACCACTCAATTGCCCCGCGTTGTAGGAAAAGTAGTCAGGGTTGAGTCAGAACAAACAATCGCCAGCGCATTGCCTCAACGCATTAATAATTATAATAATAATATTTGGATGATTTATATGACGCCGTTTTTGTTAAAAAAGCTCTTCAGGGGCGCTATTCAAACGTTTTTTTTCCCATTGCTCTATCTTATCACCAACTATGGATAATCTGTTTTTACAACTTCTGCTAAAAAATTGCATTCAATGGCTCATCGATCTGCAATAGATAAATATATATACAATTCATTTGACCTATGAACGTGATGGCACGTTAAAATATTCATATATATGTGATTAATTAAGTGATTAATGTACAGGCAGACTAAGGACATTACTACCGCATGTACGTTATTTTATATGTAAGTGCGAAAGGCAATAATTGTTTGTTATAGATAAATAAATTAGAAACAAAAACAAATTTTCTGTGCATTTAATCAGTAATTAAAACTAAATTAGTGAATAACTCAGTATGCGCGAAATGAAGTCTACTTTTATGGACTTCTATGCTTTCTAGATTTTTGCTAAGATCCAGTATTCTGAACCTGAGTAATTGAGAGGAAGGCGTTATTTATTATTTTTTTTTAAATATGTAATTTGAGATACCTTGTACGTTTAATCGATGATTTTACAAAGAGTTATGAAATGTGAAAGGTTTGGAGACTGCTGGTATATTAAGATGGCGATCAACATGTTTTGTATTGATGAGGCATTGAATTTATTTAATTTATAAACGACTTTTATATGGAATGGTAAAATTATTTAAGTATAACAGTAATTTATAAACTAGATTATTATAACTAGTGGTATTATCAGTGCATTCATATTATTGTTATTTAACATTAAGATGCGCAGCATGGAGCAAACAATGAAACATACCTAGTTACAATACAAAGAATCTGAAGCATGAAATTACTTCATTGACTGCGGAGTTTAACTTATAATATTAAAAGTATATAGTATAACAATGTAGGTAAATATAACAATAACCAAAAAAAACAAGTAAATGCTATATATTGTAACGTAAATACTGACCCCGCTTATAAAGGCATCACTTCTATTGTCTACGGAAGAGATTTGAGGAAATATCTCTGGGAGACATCCGACGGAAGAGAGAGCAGCGAAGACAAGATGGCGTCAGACGTGACTTTACACGGCGGACAGAGTCGGTAGTTTTTGGAAAGGGAGTGATATGTTTTTGAAATTGTGCTGTAATATACATCTGCGCCAACGAGCGTTTCAACACCATATACCTGAAGTGGGTAGGAAGGCAATTTAACTATGGATGGTGACTTGGAGGGACAATAATCCATCTGCGCGTGCAGGAGCGCTGGATTTTAAATAAAACCATGTCAATGATGACCGGGAAATAACGTCGGAGCGAAAGGTACCATCTTCTCGTATTTACTGGGTTCCACGGATGAAGTTTGCTGTGGCGGATGGCGCGGCCGTGAGACGTCCCAGATCTCGCGGATGGTGTATTGAGGAATCGGCAATCATCGGGACAAGCGTGGCCCTCCCTGGTGCAGAACACGAGATGCCGTCCACAAGAGCCATCCTAATTAATTCAAAATATTTCGTTGTAGTACTAATCCTTCTCCCTATTTTTTAAGGTAACGACAATGTTACACTTTGTATACCAATTAAACCTCATGATTTATCAATACCAGAATTTCATTTCTGTATCAGGAAATACATTCCGCTTCCCGTGCTGCATACATCGATTCCACCCACGAATACTGAGATAGAGTCGAGCATCTAAACATAATAGGGATAAGTTGCATTTTTAGCGCCCTACGTGTTTAGCACGTTTCAATATACATATAAGCATAGGGTTAAGTATTATAAAAACCAATAAATAATCTATAGATCTTATAAAAAATATAATACATAAAACTATTTATTAGCAGATAGTATTGAATTTTTTTTGATTTTTAGTCTCGAAATATTTTCAATACCAAAAATTATCGACCAGCTCGCAGTGTTTATTGGCAAGGCAATAAATTCTAGGAATTGGTGAATAAACACAGTAATTAGAATTGAAGTTATTGTAACAATTAAATGTGTTTTTACTTTAAGTTCGCCTGCCAGTTATATTTATGCAAATGAGTTCCAACAATTGAGGGCTGTTAATTAGAGATTTTAAGATTTTGAATAAAAATAAAAATGAAGTTAAAACTCTTCTATCTGATAATTTAAGTCCAGTTTCTTTTTATAGCGGAAAAATATATATGCAATAAAAGTTCTCATATTTTTGTACATATTTTTATCATCATTTAATAAAATTATGGTCATAACTAACTTTTATGCCCAACGCCTCAAAAGCAATGTTTTGAGACATTGGCAATTTTTTTATTATTTGTTATGTGACACCTCACAAGAGCACCCTTACAGGGTAACTACATTGCTACCCGGTCTGCAACGTTGTGAGGCGGGTTAAGGAAAGGGCTGTAGGAAAGGATTTGTTAATGCAGGCTTTGATTAAATGTTGGAGGAAAGACAGATGCCGGTAGCTCGTTCCACATACGAGCTGAATTACAGAAAAAGGAGTCGGCAAAACGACCCGTTCACATGTAGCCGACATTAACCGTAAACGGGTGTTCCACTCATATCCATTTTCACGCACGTGCACCGGCATGTAGGGGATCAACGCTGCTAGCTCATTCGAGTAGGCTCCAATGAAATATCTGTAGAACAGACTCAGCATACCTACATTGCGTCTGTGGTTCAGCGATTGTTGCTTTCCTCGAGTTTCTAGTCAGCTTATTGAGGACATACGTCCATTGATCCAACGTCATAGGATCCTCTCAAGATTCCATCTCCAATGAGATTGAAAATTATGTGACATCACTTGATGTAGTATCTAAAGGTGCCACTTGCAACAAATTGGGAAATAAATTCAAGTATTTTTTTTTTAAATTCAAATATTATTTTATTGCATAGTTATCTAAACGTGATTTAAAATATACACGCGTTTAAAATAGTAAGTGACTATCGTTTAAAAAATCGGAAAGATCAAATTTTTGTGGTGGTTTTCCCACATTTAAAAATACCTTAAATCGTAAATTTAGTAAAATGCTACAATTAAAATTAGACCGCTAAGTTAGTGAATAATATCTTCATATTCTCAAACCACTTTATATATAAATTTTATGATGTAAACGTATATGAGAACAATTAGTATATCAACCACGCAATCAAACTTTGACTCAATGTTTCTAATTTGGGCGATTTCGTTAGCCGACTTGATTTTCAAATGCATCAAATTTTAGAGGCGGATATGGGTACCGCCACCCCGGGAACTATTCAGTTGACAACCAACAACTCTGCCACAGGTCACCCCAAGTAGTTTATTACATTTGGTGACTTAGCAAAGGTTAAACTTTTTTTTAATTTTTAACAGACAAACATTCTCAGGTTACGAATAATCTGACGATAACTCCTACTGTCATCAGAGTAAGCGGACGATGTTGTTTGTGATGGATAAATTAGTAAATCGAAGAAGTGAACTCACGACGTATAGGTTGGACCCAGACGCGATGCCATTTCAGCCACTGACCGGAGGAGATGCCCGGGTTTATGGGGTGAGGTTTGTCCAGATCTTGGCGGTGGATGTGTCTGCCCACCAACTGCGTGGTAGAGCAGATCGGGCAGGCCGGTTTAACCCCTTGACCTCTCTAACCGGACTCGCTCAACCCACCGCTTCGCACCGCAATGCGAGGGATGGATTGATACGTCTGTCATTCCTGGACATGCAGACAGTTCCCTCTACTCACCCTTTATGATTGTTTCCTTCCCTGAACTTCCTCTACTTTGTTTTCTTAAAAATACCTTCCACACACCATTACCAAACAGCACAGGGTCTCATTTCTACAGTTAATATAAAAAAATAAAAATTCAACAATGGTATTATTTGGAATCAATTTATTTTTTATTTTTATATGAATACCGCACAAGAGTCCCAACTGCTCTCAATCATCTGGAGCCAGTGAGACTATGGCATTCCCAATTAAGAAATGTTGTGAGGCTGAAGGTATTGGGGAGGGGAAAGAGAAGGGGAAGAGGAAGGTGGGGAAATACCTGGCTATTCAGATCTGGTCACCAAACACAACTAAAAGCCATTTCAAGCAACGTTTCAATTCTGAATGCTGGTCTTTCAACAGGGCGATACTGAGAGTATCTTCCACTCTGGAACGTGCGCAAATATGCTATATATTATTTGAATCGGTATTTAGCACGCACATATGATACGTTGACATGTACACTAGCTGTTGATGTAATTATGTAAATAAAAAATATATTTATGAAGTGGTATTGCATAGAGAAGAAAGTCCTACTAAACTACTAGAGCAACAACTAAAAATACTTGCAGAACTTAATAATAACATTATTAAATTTAATTTGCATTAAATTAAAAAAAAATGGTGTTCTACGAATTAAGCACAAAAACAATTAATACAGTAAATTACACTTTGTCAAAATATACCAAACAATTTGAATAAATAAATTGATGTCAAAGGCCGGCTTTAATTATTCAAATACAATAGCACCTCGAGGTTAGTGTGATGAGTTATATCAATTAACATAGTTCGCCTAAATTCAAAGGTCACCCAAATAATTAAATTCGGTATACCGCTATTTTTGTACGAAATATTTCGAGCGGTGAATCAATCCACTAATATAACCGCTCTCAATTTCAATCAAGGACCCAAACCAATTGCTTAATTGAATTCGTTAACTGACTCAGAGATGCCTCTTTGTTGCCAGGATAATATTGAAAAAGGAAATTCAATAGAGTAAGACCGCCACTGTAAATTTGTAAAGGATTTCCAACTGGAGACCTAAATTTTATTGGTATTTCTGTTAATATGCATTCAAACCTTATTCCGTGATTATTTTCGACCTCTTAACCTCAAATTACATGGACTATTTGCCATTAATGTTTATCGAATGGTTGGCGACCATTTTGCTTTTGAATGCGGTTTGATTAAGACATTCAATTTACATTTGAATGGACTCCTGTAAATACGATACTAAACAATTATTTTGTGACCATGCGCTTGGCTAGGTACTTTGTTACTACTATTGATATATCGTAAATGAGACGTAATGAAATGACTAAAATGATCTATGGTTTCTTTTGTCTTTTGATGCCTTCTGAGTATAGGATAAATAACACACCACCATCTACACAAAGCACCTTTTTTTTACTAAGAGTTCACAATCAGAAACGAGGAAAATTAGATCAGACAGGAAGCCACCGTACTGTATAACATATTCTTACAAACTGCCGGTCCGCAAGGCGGGTATGCTGTATTTATCTCAAGTAAGAATCTCTCTTAGAACTCTCTAAAACTACTACTAAAACTACTTAGTAAAGCCACCTGTGCTTTATAGCTTAAACTATCAGTTAATTGATAAACTAAAGTTCTTAAAAACTTAAGACAAGATTTTTGTGCATAGCGCAAAGGGTAACAATTAGTATTTTTATAAACAATAATTATTAATCTAAAACACTCATCCAAATTGAAAAAAACCTTCCGAGCAAAAGATAAATGTCGCCGGCAGGACTCGAACCCGCACCCTTCTAATGTCCGGTTAGATGCTCTACCGTTGAGCTACGTCGGCTTATCGCAAACCGCCAAGTTAATCAATATATACTAGTGTTCCATTTAATAATTACTGTTTTTTATTATATTTTCACCTGTAAACAACCAACTTTATTAGTATGAGAGAGGCTTGTAACGGCTAAATCCCTCAAATAGATGGCGTCGAGACAAATTATGTCTACATTTTATTGGTGAAAATTGCTTTGACTTGTCAAATATTTATTAATTGATAAACTAAAGTTCTTAAAAACTTAAGACAAGATTTTTGTGCATAGCGCAAAGGGTAACAATTATTATTTTATAAACAATAATTATTAATCTAAAACACTCATCCAAATTGAAAAAAACCTTCCGAGCAAAGATAAATGTCGCCGGCAGGACTCGAACCCGCACCCTTCTAATGTCCGGTTAGATGCTCTACCGTTGAGCTACGTCGGCTTATCGCAAACCCGCCAAGTTAATCAATATATACTAGTGTTCCATTTAATAATTACTGTTTTTATTATATTTTCACCTGTAAACCGTAACCTGTAACCGGACATTAGAAGGGTGCGGGTTCGAGTCCTGCCGGCGACATTTATCTTTGCTCGGAAGGTTTTTTTCAATTTGGATGAGTGTTTTAGATTAATAATTATTGTTTATAAAAATAATAATTTAAACTATCAGTGTTTACAAATATATTTTTGATACTTTTGGTGAATCTAGAACCCCTTTGACAGAATTTATTTTAATCGTAATACGACTGTGTTCATTTTTACGATCGAATAGTTCCATACTTTCCTCATACCATAAAAGTACTAAAAAAATAATTAATTTCACGATATGACTGGTAAAGAAACAAATATTATATCTACCATACTTCAATATGTTGAACGACCTTTTATATCCACCTAAGCTTCTGTATTCTATGACCAGAGCCTTTTTATTAAACAAAATACGCAACAAGCAATATAAGGTAGAGTTTTGACAAGAAATTTTAAAGTTACCGATCTTTTTAGAGAAATGACGTATCGCTTTGGACTAAGGCTTAGATTTCTGTTTGATATCATTATTATATTATTATTGCTATATTATTACGAATTAATCAATCATTTATGTGTTATCAAACTAATAATCAACATCACCAAACGCAGATATGGAAGCGCTCATATTATGAAATATTTATAATGTTCTACTATTCAAAACATGGATGAATTCCATTTTTTTCAAAAGTTTTTTTTTTATTTGAAAAAATCGCTTAGAAGCTTCGTGAAAAACGTTTATTTTAATCCCGAAACTCGAACTTCCCAAATCCGAAATATGAAGGCGAGGTGAACGACTCATAACGACATGTATATTCCCATATAACTCGTCGTTAGCGTTTCCCCCGAGATGATACGATCCACATGGTATCATGTTAGAAATACCGGGTCTAGCAAGTAAAACGGACCACATTTTTAAGCGTTCATTATTTATAGCCAGACTATCGTTTTAATTAATAGTATTTTTCATCCAATGTTTTTTTTTGCCCAATCACTTTGAGTAATGTGGCTGCACTCTTTTGGTATAACAGTTCTTACTTAGTGCAGCAAACAGCCAAAAATAGAAAATTTCCTAAAATCAAGTCATTGTACCCTTCTATGGTTTCAAATGGCAATGTTATGAATAACATCAACTGCATAATTCATTCTTCTTTTTTCACGAAATTCTCAGTAAACAACAGCGTTCAACTTACTGTGGAGATATTGCCTACTAGACCATTGCATTATTCAAGCATAGATGTAATCAGTGTTTTTATGCATTACTTGCCGCATCCGATAGATTAGTGCTCAAAATTACAGTTTACGCGATGGTCTAACTTACTATTTTTCATCCCCTCGAGATTGTGGCCTGATTATTTGTTATGCCCTTAAGCCGCCCTTGTGTGTAACCCGATAGCTTAAGACCATCTCTCCGCATGAAAACTACGGTCATACAGTCGGCGAAAAGGTCTAGATTAATCCACGCAATAATAATTAATCAACTGGGTATTGATAGCTTAAGTCTGCCTTTTATACGGATTACGTCTCTTGTTTGAAGAAGGGATTTGGCTTTATTTCGTAAACGATTTGCGAATCTGCATGAATTATTATTTATTTTATGGCCCCATTTCTAATTGTTTTACCTATTTGAAACTTTCTGAATAAAATGTCTCTTTTATACCGTATTGATTAATATACGTTTACTGTAACTTATTTAGACAATCTTAACGATTAGCAATTAAACGCGACTTACTGATGTAAGAGAATTGATTTTGTAATAATTTAATATTACTACCTTCTAAGACTTTTCCATTCTTTGATATAAAAAAGCCTTCTTAAAGAGATGTCGTCTTAAATATACTACAAACGATTATTTGTATTATGCCAACCTCAGTGGAAGATCAGTAAGCTCAGTGACTCAGGATTCGGATTGTTGTATGATTACTAACGAAGCCCCCATACTCGTATGTAAAACCAGTGGTAACTGGTACTTTGAGGTATTTACACCTTTAATGATCCTTGTGTTTAATTCGTAGAATTGCATTTTTTTTAACTGCTACTTTTCAAGTTTTAAAATGAGCTGGGAGGCCGAAACAGCTGTCAAAATAACAAAAACTAATAATACTTGCTAACTTAATAACAACGTTATTAAAATTTGATTTGAGACGACGTATAAATGTGATTGAATCAAGAATTGTACGCAAGGATCGAGTTGTTTGGTGGTCCGTCCTCTCTGTTGACCCCTACGGAGAAACGGCGTGATTGTTAGTTTAGTTTTCAAAATTTGATTTATCTTAAATTTGTAATTAAAAAAAAAAAATAAAAAACTATTTACACTATTTTACAAAAACATGCTGGAAATACCTCAGTTTAGAAGTTAAGCAATATTAATAAAACACATTTTCCTCTCTTTTTATAGGTAAAAGCGGTCATCTACACATTTTTTTAATAAATCATGACTGACATACAATCTTGCATGCCAATTTAAACGTTTGTAAAGTAAAACCACTTTAATCCTAGAATGGAAGCGTTCTCCCTTAGCCCATTTACAGAAGCGAAAAATATATTTTACTCCCATTTTAAATTAACCGCCTTTCTTGTAGCTTTGTCGTTTTAAGGTAATAAACATTGCGATCACTCATATTAAACAAGTTATTCTTAAGTTGATCAAAAATATCCATAATTCACTCATTTACTGTGTCTGACCGGCGATCAATAAATTTCACTCAATAGTTCCAACCGTACAATGAGACGTAAAATTTTCCGAGAAAAAAAAACTATATACCTGAAAAAGGCGCAACCTGCTAATATGAAGACAGACGTATTACCGATGAAAGAACTTAAGGAAAGCTACCGCGATTGGTCGGCACTTCAGTGGAAAATCAGTTTGAAATTGAAGAGACTAAATGCCGACAAATGGCACTAACTTTCTTCAAGATATGCCATTCTATTAATGGGGTAAAAAAAAACGCTTCCATTCTAGGATTAAGCTACTCAACTTCACCTAAAAGAAGTTGCCATAGTTTCATTTGCTCCTTAAAAAATTGGTAACTCTCATGTGGTATTTCATTGAAAATTATTCATAAAAAAAATGCTTTTCACAATTCTCCATCTATTGCTTTTGAATTTTGACAATAAGCTTAAAAGGAACAATAATTATTTTCGACAATCAATTTAAGTTTTCAATCAAATGATTTGAAACAATGAATGCTTTTGATAATTATCTGATTTTAATACTATTTGTCTTATTTAACTTATTAATATTAATCTATTGGCAGGATATTTTAATATATAAAACCTTATTAATGTGTAGGAAATTATCAAGTCAGTTCACTAAATAATAAAATAGGTATCAACTTCTCCAAAGAACCTCAATTGGGAGTGTTGAGGTAGTGCGATGAATAATACCTTGCATTATTAATTGTTTTTGTGTTTAATGATTATAACTACATTTGATTTTTTTAAATAAAATTTGAATAAATTTAAATTTAATAATGTTAATGTTGTATTAATAAGTCACAAAAGTAATGCTTAAATAGCATTCAAGTCAGTAAAAAACAATTAAGAAAACACTGTCAACATTTTTGTGGAGAAAACAGCTTACAATTATGAGTACCTCAGAGATTAGATATTCTTTGATTATCACAAACATTTTCAAAGTAAATCGGTTTTACCCAAAATAAGTAATTTTGAACATCGTCCAAATCAAATTTTGTGGGAGTAAACAAAATCATATATAAGTAAATAGACTCAATGTGACCTAACACCACATTTTGAAAATGTCTTTGTATGCTGAAACAGCTACAATAATAATTTCAAAAAAAATTGAATACTTCCAAAACTTAATAATAACATTATTATATTTGTTTTATTTCAAATTTTCTTATTTAAAATATAAAAATAGAAACACCTGTTGTTAGAAGTTACTTTAGAACTGATTTTGTAGACTAAACATCTCACGTGTTCAATGTGCACAATATTATTAAAATTTACAGAAATACCTACACAAAGCATTGCAAAAGATGAAATAGACCCTGAGGAATACTTGTGGACTGTTTATGTAGAGGTAAATTTAAAAAAAATTAGCTTAATAATAAAATTTGACTTCGCAAATTGACATGAAATTCGTAATTTTATTGTTGTATGATTTTTTTATTTTATTTTTATGAGAATGAGTGTAGGCCGCATTTTGTACAAATATAGATTTTTCTTGGTCAGTTAACTGTATTAATTACCTCACGTCTATTTTCAAACATAAAACACAGCTATAATTAACAAAATGTAGCGCCACCATCGCATGAGTAGTCAAAGTCAGCAGTTTCCGGGATACGAAAAGTGCGGCGGTTATTTTTAGAGGTGGAATTTTTTTGAATCACAAATTACTTTTAATTTTCCTATAACGCAATTTTTTTATACGAATGTTAAAAAATAATCTAGATTAAAAAGAACTTTGCGGTAATTCACATTATTTCACTACATTTAATGTAGATTTATTACATTTAAGACACTTAAAAAAAATGTTACTAAGGAACCGAGAAAAAAGTGTTAGGTAAAATTAAAAAATATTTTTGGTTTCAGGGATTTAAAAAAACATCGTTTAAGAAATTTGATTTAATATACATGGTACAGAACCTTGCAGGCAGTGGTATAGTTCATATCAATAAGGAGAAATCATTACAAGAATGAAAATCGTAACCCTTGTAAATCTCTTATTTTGTCATGACATCAGAGGCAATCAAATCTATTTAACGGCATAAATATTTCAGATGACGGAGATTTCTCGTGTTTCATCGCTTTGACGATGTCTTTGATTCTAAATTATTTTATAAGAATATTATTTATCACCAGCTGAAGTACCTGGCATTGCCCGGGGTTATTAATGGTCTGGAGGAAAGTTTTGAAGTTGTGATGTGTTACCCCTACCCTTATCCCTAACCCTTACCACAACCCCAACTCCTGCCATTACCCCCATCCCTACTCCTATCCAGTAGTTTGACTCTTATTTTAAGCATCAAGTATGCAAAATTTCATGAAGAAGTACAAACATTTTGCTTTAGAAGGAGCGGTGAAGGGAGTTCTTAGTGGTTTTTTCAAAATCTTATGTAGACAGTGACCTTCCCATTGTTTTAAAGGTAAATTGAGCAAAGTTTCATAAATCTCGGAATAAATCTGTAGATTTGTATTCAAAATAAACTTCTTTGTATTATAAATATATATATATATTTATATTAATACCGCACAAGTGTCCCAACTGCTCCCAACCGTCTGGAGCCAGTGAAACTATGGAAATCCCAATTGAGGAATTTTGTGAGGCTGAAGGTATTGGGGAGTGGAAGGAGAAGAGTAAGAGGAAGGTGGGAAAATATCTGGTTATTCAGATCTTGTCACCAAACTCGGTTAAAAGCAATTTCAAGCAACGTTTCAATTCTGAATGGTGGTCTTTCACCAGGGCGATACTGAGAGTATATTCCACTCTGGAAATATGAAAGAATGGAAAATGGAAGATAGGAGATATATGACAATAAATTTCAAATTAAATTTTTACCTATCATTCTATTTTACATAGTTGAGATACCCCAAATTAGTGATATCATAGTCACACTATCTCAAATGGAACTATTGTGTGATACTCCCATAGATTATTTTGAAAGAATTCTCCTCACGAAATATTTTCTTCTGAAAATTCACCTAGGTAGCCTTCTAGTAAAGTACAATGAACAATTTATAACTTCAAAATTATAACTACTAACCCAATTTCTCCCAAAGATAATATTTTTTTATACAATTTGAAAAGGAAAGTTAATCGAGTCCCTGAGACGTACTGAAAGAAATGATTGATTATTAAAAGCCATTTCAAAAATGATACTTCATCGCGAACAATGTTTCGAAGTAGATTAATACGTGTTAAGAATGATTACTTAAACTTTTGCTCTAATTCTTTTTTTTAATGAGCGCCTAGCATTGGGTTGTAAACCTTTTCTCCCGTTTAAATACGTAGGTATTGTACCGTTCATGCAACGAGACCTTTTCTGGCATTGGGTTGTAAACCTTTTCTCCCGTTTAAATACGTAGATATTGTACCGTTCATGCAACGAGACCTTTTCTGGTTATTTTTAAGGAAAATTTCTTACAATTTTCCTTAGGCTTTAAGACTTTTTGCTTAATTGAGATTCCAGGTCCACTCGGAGATATTCTTTAAAAATATCGAAAGATGCGTAGTATTAAAAAAAGAAAAAAACAATATTATCGTAAGTATTGACTTTGTGAGTGAGTTATTTGTCCATAATAATATGATGAAATAAACCGAATTAACGCAATTGGGATTTTTTAAAAATTTTGTTCTAAAATGGCCTTAAACGTCAAAACAGCTGTCACAATAATAAAAAACTAAAAATACTTGCAAGAACTTAATATTAAATTTGATTTACATTAAATTTAAAAAATAAATAAATAAATGGAGTTCTACGAATTAAACACAAATGCAATTAAGAAATTGCGATTTTTGTGAAGTACTTATGCCAAATGCCCGAAATGTCAGATAAATGATGATTTATATTCTAAAAATTATACTAAATTGAAAGCGTAAATTAAGTAATAATAAACAACACGTTTTAAGTATGTATGATAGATCTATTTTTTTATAATTTTGTGTTAATTAAATCACAAACTTTAAAAAAAAGTTTTGTCATTGACATGTTATCGGAACCGCAGTTAAGTAAGAAGTCTTTAAGGCCAAGGAAAAAGATAAGGAATTGTCCTTAAAAAGAACCAGAACAGTTCTCCAAAAGATTTTAATCAATGATCGTTGAGCCTTAAAACTCAGTGAATTTAGTTTAAATCTTTAATAATATTGTGGAAAATAGTAATAACGTCAATCACAATTCAGTGTTAGCTAAGGTTGAATGTTTTTATTCATGTGAGGAAATTCATCTGTATAATAAATAAGTAGACTAGAATACTTTTCATAAACTTGCAAAAATTAATAAGATTAAATAACTAGAGCAGATAAGCCAGTTTAAAGTTAAGCCCTAAAATATTCTCTTTCGAACCTATTTATTTCACTTTCCTTGTCAATTTTTCCTCCGATCTATCGCTTTTTTTAATTTGTAAACTTAACAGTTTTCCACCCCTTGGTTTGAAAAAAAAAACCATTTTTACTGAAACTTCGTAATAAAATTTATCGACTTTGAAAACTTTAAAAAATAAATTTATGAGAACATATTTTCATATTGTACAAGGAAATTAGTAAACTACAAAGAATTTTGCTAATTATTTCATTAAGAATTTTGAACTGTGATTTTAGAAGGCATTGACCGTAAATTTATGAATTAGTGTGTAAATTATGATGAAAATAACAAAACTTTTTTTTATTTCCGAACGCCATTGTCAACATATGTAATTATCGAAAATATACTTAATTAAGGTTAAATTTCGTTCAGGATATTTACAAAATGTCAATTTCACATAAGTTCCGAAATATAATACTAATAACTTTTAGTGCACGATGAATATGGAAGAATTGAAATATAAAGCTTAATAAAGCAAGGAACAAAAATTGTATATTTTATACCACGCCCAGCTTTAAGAAATTCTTCCCCTCCTCCCGGTCACCTGCTGTCTCCGTCATCATTTTTGAAACACTTCCTTGACAAATAATTCAATACCATAAATAACATTCACTTCACAAATAATACAATACCACAAATAACACTTTCTTGACAAATAATACAACACCACAAATAACAGTTTCTTCACAAATAATACAAAACCACAAATAACACTTTCTTGACAAATAATACAACACCACAAATAACAGTTTCTTCACAAATAATACAAAACCACAAATAACACTTTCTTGACAAATAATACAACACCACAAATAACAGTTTCTTCACAAATAATACAAAACCACACATAACACTTACTTAACAAATAATACAAAACCACAAATGACAGTTTCTTCACAAATAATACAAAACCGCAAATAACACTTACTTGACAAACAATACAACACCACAAATAACACTTGCTTCACAAATAATACAACATCACAACTAACACTTACTTCACAAATAATATTAATTTTTGGGAAACTAGTTGTTATTTTTCGTTGAAATTGGTATTATTTTCGACGAAATTTTGACGAAATTGTGAAGATAGTAAAAATTTTCGAGAAATACGAGTTGTTTTTTGATAAAATTGGGTGATATTTCTACGAATACGGTAGTATTTTGCAATAAAAGTGATATTATGATTTTTTTTTTAAACGAAAGTGGTGCATACGTATTTTTTTGTAGTTTTTAATTTACTTAATAAATTATTTAAGTGTAAATCCTTTTGTTTGATTTTTTTTTACTTAAAAAAAAAAGAATAATTGTACTTGGCGTTTTCCATATGAAGTTAACTGCATTTTATTTTATGGTTACTCAAGTTTTCAAAACCATAGCAAATAAATATTTAGAAAGTACAGTATTACTTTTTTTTGTTTGGAAGTTTTAATTACTATGTACTTTTGCTACTTTTAATTTATTAATTTTGCCATCGGTTTCTTTTTTTTTATTTTAACTTATTACTATTTTATTTTTACTTTTTTTTTGTTTAAAATACCAGAATACCGCGTGAAAAATACGAAAATTCGCAGTTATAAACCATGAAATTGCAAGTTTCGCTCTATTCGCATGAAAATTGTAAAATTCGTGATTTTTCGTATAAAAATTAACAATTTAGTTTTAAAATTTGCGTTATTGCAAAGGCTTTCTTAAAAAAAACTAATGATTAACTATGCTGCGAGAATGGAAACCAAAACCACCGAACTCAAAATCCCAAGTTTTTTTACTAGAAACTACAAACGATATACAGACCCCGTAGCTCAAAAGCTAACAACCAAACTTTTAGTGCAGCCCCTGCCACCTTACGGGATACTTATATTTTCTTTCAAAGTTTTATGTTTTAGCTGCCTATGTCAAATTTTTCACTCTTGTTGGTATTCTCCAGCGGTTTTGGCCATAAAAATTCAATGGGTGTAAATTTTTATTGGCAATACTTAATGTTTGCAACCGCCGGGCGAGCCGTACCTCTCACATGATGTACGACTTGTATTATATTAGCTAGGAAGGTTCTAGTTTAACGCTCTGACATGATGTTCTGATGAAAAAATTAAATGTAGGAAAACAGTAAACATCATCAATAAATTATAAATTATTCAGACAAATTCATTTTCTTATGTTGTCTAGATATGTCTACTAAGCCTACATCTGACGGCCTCCATGGTCGAGGGGTAAGGCTCTCGACTACGAATCCGAAGGTCGCGGGTTCAAATCCCGGCGTGCGCAAGTAATTTTTATTTAATTAATTTGTGTTGTTTCACAATTAATTCATTTAAAAATAATATGTACTATATTTGCGCACGTTCAAGAGTGGAAGATACTCTCAGTATCGCCCTGGTGAAAGACCACCATTCAGAATTGAAACGTTGCTTGAAATGGCTTTTAGCCGTGTTTGGTGACCAGATCTGAATAGCCAGGTATTCCCAACCTTCCTCTCCCCCTTCTCCTTCCCCTCCCCAATACCTTCAGCCTCACAACATTCCCCAATTGGTAATGTCATAGTCTCACTGGCTCCAGACGGTTGGGAGCAGTTGGGACTCTTGTGAGGTATTCATATAAAAAAAAGCGCAAAATTAGAGAAATTATTAGCTCTATGCCCTAGGTCTTGCAACAACAAAAAAAAATTAGATTTCCCCGTGGTATTCTACAATTCACTGGTTCGTAGCATCCTGTAACACGGATCAATTGTTTGGTCTCCACATTACACGACACATATAAATATAATTGAATAAATTCATACGTATCTTGACATAAATTATCAGGAGTTCATCATCTACTAAAAAGCTATCAGCAGAGACTTAACCATTTCAATTTTGAGAGCCTTCACAAAAGAAGAAAATTAAATGATTTTACTATGTTTTACAAAATTGTTAATTATCTGATTGATAGTAACATAGTGAGTTAGATCGCACTATACGTTAGACCCAGATGTACAAGAAATATTGATTTGTTCTGGACAGACACACAACTGAATAATACGGGATATCATAATGTTACATCAAAAACGTCAAGATTGAACAATGAAATAAGTAAACATCACAACATTGACATTTCCTCAAATTCTATAAATCCATTTAAAATCTCAATACAAAATGCCATATCTGATGACTTTTTTATGTCTTCATAAATAAAATTCAAATACAAAATTATATTTAAACAAGTAAAATCTTTGAATTTGTTTTTTTTTATGGGTAAATAAACATGGTTATTTGTAACTAAATAATCCAAAAACTTTATTGCGTACACCACACATATTGTAAACAAAATAATTAGAGATATTTACACGCCGATTTTATCTATTTGACATATTATGTATGATGCATTTATGTAAATGTTTTGTTCGTGTTTCTAATAGATAAAAATAAAAATAAATAAAATAATTATTTTCAGTAGATATCATCTGATTGAAATAAACTCTCAGTGACTTCAAATTTTAACACGTTCACGGACGCAACGTCTATTGTCGTCGTTTCAGAAGAGATGTAATATGATACAATGAACATATTTCTTTTAGGCAATGATGCTATACGACAAACTAAACCGGGAAGTCATGTTTTGTATTGTAGTATTGTGTAGCCTGTCTTTTGTGTCAAAACGCGAATATTTCTATAATTGATGATAGCGTCACACCCGGAGATATAGGCGGTTCACATTTTTTATTACTGGTTTTATCGACTTCACAAAACACAAAATGTTGTTTCTCTTACAGCACGTGTCGTATCATAAACCTCTGTATTCCGGCGTTCGAGTGTCTGTGGATGTGTTAAATGCCAACTAAAAAATAAATTGAAATATATTTAATCATTGAAGAAAATAATATTAACGTAACCTGAATGAAACATGAAACCGGAAAGAACAACAAAAAATAAAAACATTTCAGTCGCATCTGGGACTCGAACCAGGACCCCTGCCTATCCGGGCAACCGCTTTACCAACTTAGCTAATGAGATCAGTTAAATTTATGTCATCTTCATCGATATCATATCTCGTATTCAAGATAAAGTAAAGCGGTAAACTAACCATCACCCTATTTCACTAAATGGGTAGGTAGAGAAGACAGACCGTCAAACAACTCGGTCTTGCCACATACACCTCGCTTCATTCACATTCATACACCGCCTCATACTTTCTCTTCTATTATTCTGACTTCTGACATTGCCCGACTCAGACATTGACAGGTATTTGATTAACTTGATCGTGCCATGTCTTCCTCAGGCATTCACATTTCCGTAAAAAATTCTCATTGTACCTACTCCTTTCTTTGTTCATTCGCTCTACATGCCCAAACCATCTAAGCGTCTCTTTCTTAATCTTACTTATTGCGGTTACATATTTGCGAATCTCAACGTTTTTCACACGATCACACATCGTTTTACCACACATTAGACTCAGAGTTCTCATTTTCACAGCATTCAGTCGACTAAGATGAAATATTCTACATGGTTATTTATAATTTCGACAAAAAAATTTGCGTAATTTTTACTCAAACTAAGTAAGCGAATATTGAACTTATCATGGGCACTATAGACTTGCCCACAACGTACATCCATCATTTAATCTGATCAGTGTCGGAGGCCATATTATTCCCATTTTGACAATCTCTCGCTTCCACCTTGTTCCCTTGACAGTAGCCCAGTTCCTTTGATAACGTCCATCGGGGTCATCATCGGGAGTCTAGCTATGAATTCGAGGTTCGGCAATTCGAACGTATGATATGTTGCATAATTACTCCGACCCCGAGGTCCTAACCAAGCTATTGATCATTTGATGGTATAGATTATTACTTCACTTCACTGGAAGCTAATTAAAATTGTGACCGACGATCCATCGTTTTGAATATCCCATATTTTAAGTAAAGATACTCATTCCATAATTTCACTTTCTACATTTGTGATTTTATAGTCACATACGTATATTTCATTTCTTCAAACGATGTAAAATAAATTCAATTTTTAATTATTAATTATTTTTATTGAGATTTAAAAAATCATTATAAAGATAGCTAATAATAATATGGGATTAAGAAATGGAAAATAATATTGATAAATCTTGAATTTGAGATATGATATCAATGAATATGACATAAATTGAACTGGTCTCATTAGCTAAGTTGGTTAAGCGGTTGCCCCGGATGGGCAAAGTTCCTGGGTTTGAGTTCCAGATTCGACTGAAATCTTTTTATTTTCTGTCGTTTTTTTTCCGTTTCCATGTTTCATTTAGGTTATGTTAATATTATTTTCTACAATGATTAGATGTAAAATAACTTTGTGGGGTCATATTTATTTAATTAATAATAATGACTTTGTTTAGAACCACTGCACATGACAGTGGTTTTAAACAAATTAATTATTACTATTGTATGAAGCTTTCACTTTGTGGTTATTCATTATTATCAAATGAAACAATCTATAACAAAAAAAACTATCTTACAGTCCCATTTTAAATATGTTTCCTTTCACCCCTCCTTCAATCTCTATCTCTTCCCCCACTTTTTAGTAATCCCTAGTCACGTCCCCATCCCCACTGTAACACCTATTGTGTATGTTTTGCCATAATTTTGTAATATAGATATATATTTTTATTTTATTATTATTATTTTATTTTTTATTATTTTTTTTATTTTTTATTTTTTAATTTTTTTAAAGAAAAACAACTATTCCCTGGTTACAAATAACCTGAGAAAAGTTGAAAATCTCCTACTACCATCACAGTAAGCGGAAGATGGTTCTTGTGTCGTAAATGGAGGACCAGCCGAGGAATTGAACTCACGACGCCTGGGTGAGACACAAACGCGATGCCAACTCATCCACTGACCGGTATTGTTTGTATACATTTTTCCCTGACGATGGAATGGCCATTGTTCTGAAAAATATAAGTGGTTAAAATAAAGTTTGATTGTTTCATTTGATAATTATTATTAATTTAATGAGATATGCATATTTTTATTTATTTATTATTTTTTGTTAAATACCGTATAAGAAAAAATAGTTTTTTATCGTGTTACATTTCTTCAGAATAAGCAAATTACAATAGCTTCTTATATTCAGAGTCACCCCTCACTAGGGGTTCCTGTTCCAAGGCGGAATATAGTACAGTAACAACTAATACTTATGTCGTCTTTATAATATATCTCATTTCCGCATCTTTATGTTAGGTATATCTTATTTTATCCAAGTATCTTCTTGTGCACATTTTATTGTGTTTTTTATGATTTTTGAAATTCAAACTCGATTTTTTAAATTGTTTGATTATTTAGCGTGTAAACGGTATTGCTACTTTTCTAACTGTCAATATAATTTGTGCATTTAAACAGTGTTGAGGCACAACTTCGGCTCAACAGTTGCTTAGTAGGGTTGGGAATAATGGTTGTAATCTCCCCACATACAGGGAAAATACTTTATTTTTTAATGTTTTTAAGTACTTCTAAGGCAAAATCAGCAATAATTATTTAAAAAAATTGGCTATTTAAATAATACTAACATAAGCATGGCAATCGTTTCACATCACCTAGTTAGTAATTCAGTCAAGTCATAGATGATTTCATCACACAAACGCCTTTGTATTTATTTGCCAAGTAATTAGGTTAATTTTACAAAATAATTAAACAAAGTATGTAGCACTTGATTAGCTATCATTTACGCATCATGATTTAAAATCACAACTGGCACTTTGTTCAACTATTCCGCGTATCTGAATTATTCCAACCTTAACCTGATTCTTAATTCGCATTTTGAACGCGCATATTTTAATAAAATTAAAAAAAAATCTTATTTCTATATTTATTCCACTGTCGTTTTTTAACTGCCAATTCCATGGTTTTGTATTATAACAGTATTATGGGTAACTATATTCTAGAGTTTTGATGACTTATTTTTATAGTGTTTAAGATCAAATATTTGATTAATTATCATTGAATTCATTGTCTTATAAACGCCGCTACGCATAAATAAGGGGAATAGATTCACCCCATTTTGCCTAAAGTACTCAATTTGGCTTACACACAATAATTTAAAAGTTAGACAACTTCCTAATTGGTTCAATGGCAGCCCAGAGATTGTGCAATCGATAAGGACAAATTTAGGAGCTCAAAATTCAAGTTTGTGTATTTTAACTCAATTGCCTGAGCCCTAAGCCATGTTTATTAGAGTTTGTCACGCTTCTATCGAAAAAAATATAGCAATTCTTTTACCCGGCCGCAGTCTTTCTAGTAAATAACTTTTCTCATTATTCATATTGTTACAAAGACATATTTGGCATTCAATCAAGTGATAAGAAAGTTAAGTGCATGAATAAGTTGTATTTATCAACGAAGAATATAATTAAGTAAATGAAACACGTTGTTATAAACCGCGAATATATTTTATTTTCACCAACCGGTTTTGCTTAACTTGAGCTTCATCAGGGTAAATATAATAACTAAATTCTAAAACAGAGTTTTCGGCTATATATAGGTAGAAAATACAATAGAATGAAACAGATATATTATAAAAGAGAGACAAAACAAAATATTAGAGGAAGACAACATTAGAAAAAACATGTGTAAGAGGGAGACATCCTTATATAAAAATATAACAAATACAACGTGTTTCATTTACTTAATATAATGTCAAACCACAAAGTGATTGCTTCTTATGAAAAAAAAGAAGAATATAATACTAACAAATCTCAAATGAAATATGAAACAAAAAATAATAAGGTGTCAGTCGCATCTGGGAATCAAACCCATGACCTCTGTCTTATCGGAACAACCCACTGAGCTAATCAGAACTTTTTATTTAACGTCATTTTTATCGATATCATACATACATTTTTTAGACTTAATTATATTATCCTTAATTAATTCCCATATTAGTAATTCCCGTTTTTAAGAAAGCAATACTGATCGGTAAGACAAAGGTCCTGGGTAACTGGGTTCGATTGCCAGATGCGACTGATACATTTTTATGTTCTGTGTCTTTTCCTTTTTCATATTTTTTGGGATTTATTAATATATTCTTCAATGATTAAATATTACAATGTGGTTTAAAAGCTTTATTAACTTATTATATATATATATTTACTCAAGCTTAAAAAACGTGATACATATTGCTGTAAAATGTACCGGGAGCATAAGATGATTTGGTAAAAACGAGTCCTTTAATGATGCTGTATTCGAGAGTATTTTAAAGTGACACGCCCTATTGTAGGCCCACCTACTTACGTCTACCCTTTCAGGTAACTAGAGTAAGCAATCAATTGCCAGCTAACGAACCCATAACCTCCTCGCTCCACTACACTCTATCGATCCATTCACCCATTAGGCCTGTATGACATAGTGCCGTGTGTACACTACATCATCTTTACGTCTCCGTCTATAAAATTGCAAAATCAAACACGTCCATAATGATGGGAATATATAAATAGCGCAGTTTTTAATATGATTTTTTCAATGAAAAAACCTTTGTCACCATCTTCGACTTGTTTAATTCTGAATGGACCAGTTTCACCCTATAACGGCTATCTTCAGACCGGTACAATTAAAATCTATGGTATATATAGCATTTAGGTGAGGAGTGAATCCCAACATCTATATCTAGTATTGAAACTGTTAATTTGTGGTGGACGTCTAATTTTTGATAAAGAAAATTATTGGTGGTCACCTAACGTAAATGATAAAGGCGAAACATCTTATAAAAGATGATACTTTTCAAAGATACAAATTTAGAAAGACAAGCATTCCCGGGTTACCAATCAATTGACTTTATATGGAAATTTCCAACTATCATCATCATTAGCGAAAGATGTTGCTTATGCAATGATGGAAGACTTAGCCAGCTGAGGAATTGAACTTATGATGCCTGGGTGGGAATCTGATGCATTTGCAACTCGGCCACTGACCGGTCTCTGGAATATATAAACGGAGAATATATCGGACGTTTCGAGGTCCGATACATAGATTGTGAAAGTAGGGGCTTGTCAAGTCGTTGTTGTATCCGCTATTCGTTTGCAGCTTCAGTATTTCAGGAGCCCGGTTCAGGTAGCCGCCAGAATGCAGTCCCATCGTAAGTGGGATATATTCTGTGCGGACTACTTTCGTCAATTGGTGAACTCTGCTCGGTCGGTTATCCAAGGGCGGGAAGATGCGAATGGTCCAGGGTGTAGCAAGTAATATAGCGAAGTATAGCAGGCAGGAAGCTGTGAATCAGAGCGTAGAGTCGCAAAAGTGGTGAGTGCGGGGCGAGGTTTCAAACAAGAGTGGTTTGCCCGTGAATGCCCACTGGTATTTATACTAAGACGCTGAGCTGTTTCGAGCTCGGCACCAGGAGCGGGCGATTTTGTGTCGCGTGAGCATGACATTGCCCTCTCGGCAATGGGTGCACCAAATACGTATGTGATGCCTCTATCCACGTTCTATCCTCTGACCCAAACTACTTCTTTTGCGCACGTTTATTTAGGTATAAATTATATAAAGGGATCAACGGGTCCCCGGCCCAAACATATTCAGGGGAATATTTTATACAATTCAAAACTCTAAATATACATTGTCTTATTATTACTTATGATGCAAATTATTAATCAACTTATTTTTCTCACAAGATGCATGCGCCTAAATATAATAATTTTTGCCCTACATTTGTATGATGATTGTAATTTATTGTTGTATTATATTATATTGTTGAAATAAACTCCTGCTGACAAGCTACTTGCAGTGGCTTAGCGGGTATAAGTTCCCACTGTATATAATTAATATTATACAATAAAAAAAAATAAAAAAAAAATTACTAATTATGAGTTACTAGATTTAAACGTAAACAAACATACAACTGTAATATTATCAAATGTGGAAGGGAAGGCGGTCCCACAATTTGGCGTTGGGGCCGGGACACGGTATCATTGCGGTGCTAGTAGATGTGAAGAGACCTTAAGGCCTCGGCTACGAATTTGGAGATCGCGGGTTCGAATCCCGGCGTGCACAAGTACATATTATTTAATTAAACTGCGTTGATTCGTATTTAATTCATATAAAATAATAAATAA